>WAAG01000170.1:365214-411461 GCA_013390105.1 Tichodroma muraria
CACAAGGGTTTTTTTTTTATTTTTTCCAAAGACTGGTAGATTAAATAGTCCTGCTACTTGTGTAGATTTCCAGTTCTACCCTAAATTTTTGGATCCCAGTTAGCCCTCATGGCAATGAATCCTGTGCAGTGGGTGAGAATTAATTTCTTTTGCCATGTTAGAATTTCCTGAACACCTGGTAAAAGGTATTCAATAATATTTGAAGATAAAAAGGAGAAACAAATGTTGACACACCCTGAATCAATTATCAATTACTTTTTCAAGTACCATAAAGGAATCAGCTTTTCATATGTCTCTTTATACAACTGTTCCCTCCTCCCTAAACCTGCCCCAGTTNAAATCTATCACTTTTCACTTGTTTCACAAGTCCCTCTGAGTGAAATCCTCAATGCAAATTAGGTCTCAAAAAATTAATGAGTTGCATTTGCAAGAACTGCTGTATTTTTAAAATAACATAAAATGTGTAAAGAATAATGACTGCAGAAACAAATAGCTGAAATAAGGTACTTGGGAAATGTGTTTGCAAAATTCTATGAGCTTTACTGTAGAGTATGCTAGCAGCTAGAATTATAAAAACTAAGATGAAATAGGAAAAATATTTCCTTTCTTCTGGAAATGCACAAACTGCCTTTATTTAGAATTACTGCCATAAATTTTCAGCACTGTCAAACAAGACTGTACTGTTAACAGCATTCAGTGATTACTGTGAAGAGTAAGACTCATTTATACCATAAATACATAAGGAAAATGAATTTTTGAATGTCATTAAGCAGTATTCCACAGCTATCTAAAAAAACCCCAGACCAAACATTCTTTTACCTGAAAGTTATTTGTAACATTTGCATTTTTCTAGCTCAGATCTGAAAACCCAGATCTGAAGTCAACAAGATGGCTGAAAAGGGCTTCACACCAGGCTCCAGCATTCCAAATTCTGGATTCAAATTATCTCTGAATTATCAATGCCTCAGTTCAAGGGACACACAATCACATATGTACATATTTCCCAGAATCACAGAATCAGCCAGGTTGGAAAAGATATCTGAGATCAAGTCCAGCCTATAACCAAACATGACCTTGTTAACTAAACCTCCTTCTGCCTTTATTTTACAAGTAATTTCTCGTTTTTAAGTGAGCAGTGACGTGACACAAGTTAATTGCAAATTCTACACAATATATACCCAGGTATTTTATGTTTTGCAACTCTTCCTGGACCCTCCTTGTTCAGAGGGAGATCATTTCTCTGCAACACTTGCTTATACCTTTCTGTCAAAGAGGAAAAACATAGTCAGGAACACCCTTCTGTAGTACAAGCAGTGGGGGTTTACAGACATTATGTGACCATACACAGATAACAACTAATTAACCTTCAGCATTTAATTCAGCCAGGTTGCTGAACTGAGCAGACAGCTATAACCGCAGATGCCTCAACAACTGTACAGAAAGAAATTTTTGTGTGAAAAGTTGCTTAATTTAGTCCTTTTTTTGTGTGTTTTTAGAACATCATAATACATTTATGCATGTCCCTATTCCACATTTACCTGGGTTCCCATGTCAGTTTTAGGAGCTCCATCAGAGCAGTAAGGCCAGTGTAGGTGCACAGACACCCACGGGGGCAATGCCCAGCCAATCCCTTGGCTGCAGCTCCCCACTGAAACAGGGAAATGGGGAAAATCCTGAGTTTGCAGGGCTGGCATAGACCTGCCTTGGGATTTCTGCCTCACCTTTCCTGCTAGAGCTAACTCCCTGAACTAGCTCCATAAATTTACTTAACAGGTTGCAAATGCCATGCCCATATTTGCTCAGCTTCCCAGAAGTTCCTGGGAATGCAGACAGCGTCATTTTTATTGCTGCAACAAATAACAATGAATTTTCATTGTTCCAAGATTCTGCCTACAACTGCTCCAGGCAGGCAGGCAGGTGTGTGTTCCACAGGCAGCCATCCTAAAGCTCCCAGCTTTTCCCAGCTGCTGTCAGCCCAGTCAGTAATTTCCAAAGGGTATTAGAATATTCATAGCCACTTCGAAGTAGATTAGGCATAGGCAGTAAATCATATGAGATTAACTTGGCAAAACATTTTTATCCTTCCATGTGCAGCTGTTCAAATGTCTGTAGTGAAGGAGATTGTTTTGTTCAGCTCTAATATTTGGATTTACCTTTGCAACACAGAGGCGTGGAAGGTATGAAGAGAGATCAAGAAACGAAAGTTTCACCCAGTATGCAAAACAGTGAGGTTTCTTTTAAATCCCTAAAGCACACAGACATACCTGCATTACAGATATCTTCCCTGAAAAAGCATTGGGAAACTCCAGGATAAGAACAGATCAATGAACACAAGGTTAACAGCAAGAAGCACTAACAACAACAAAAAAAAGTTTTTTCATTTTAAAACCTACACAATAAAAAATGAAAAGGCATATGATATGCAGGAATGGACTCCACCTGCCACATAAACACCAAACAGCAAGTAGCAAGCACACTTAAAACTTGGATTTTTCAGATACTTGCTCACCTGAATTGAAGAAAATAAAATTCAGATGCAAATCCAAATTTTTGTGAGACTATTTTTTTCTTAATTGAATTAGGGATTGATTCTTCTAGCTGTTTTTAAAATTTAAATACATCTTCTGTGGACACGGGATGCCAGCTCTGAAGCTGGATAGACTTGCACTTGTGTGCTCTGATAGAGTACAAGCCAATAAATATCTTCTTAGACATCAACAGAAAGAGAGAATTTTTGCTGATTGACCATCCTATGCTTCCCATTGCACCCCACATAAAATGGACATGAATCTCTGATAGCACATCTCATGACTGAGATTAACCAAATTAAATTAACTCTGCTCTGACAATGAACTTTGATCAGGTTCCCTGCTATTCAACAGCATTTATATACACTGGCAAAAGTACTTGCAGCCAAGCTTCTAAATTGTGAAAATACTTGCACAAACCTCAACTCAACCTTCATGAGAGTTTGCAAGGGTAATTCCTGTCCTTCTCATGTTTAAAGTGAAAGGAGGAATGAGGGACATTAAGGCAACACAAGCGCAGACATAATTTTACTTGGAAAGAACAAAATATACTTTCAGGTTGCACAATGCTACACAATACTTTCAGCTTGGCCATCTCAGTTCTCCTCAAACTTTCTGTACCCATGCATTAAGCAGTCTCTGTTTGAAGGAGTGTCACATATTCCATAGGTTATTTCAGGATACTCAGATACGTTATATTAGAGCAGACTTATTACACTTCTCAAGAACCCAACTGTTTCATGAAATCATCATCCTAAAGGCCATTAACACTTCAGCAAGAGCTTTTTCCATTGGCTTCAAATATACTTTGGATCAGGCCCAACAGGAGGATAGTAATTACCAAGATTTCACTAAAATAAAATCATTTCTTACTCTACCATCTCCCTGCAAGTTCTCTTCCTTCTACTCCCTGCTGTCCTGCAACTACCAGGATTGAAATGTGGTAGCAAACTCTTCCTCCTTGACAGAGCCAAACCCATAAAACAAGTACTTAAATGGAGAACAAAGCAGAATTATGATAATTTTTTAGCTGCAAGATACCACATTTCAAGTGCAAGTGTGCACAAAGGTTAGAAAACTGCTGGCTTTTCTCTGTAATAAAAACAAGATCATTTGCTGAGGCACTTTTTAGGGCAGAGAAACCAATACACTTGAGCTCCTTGTTTGCTTCCTCAAATATAATTTCCTTGCTTTGTGAGCACAAACAAGATTTGTGCCAGTGAACAGAACAGCTCTTGAAGCCTTTCTGATTCAGGAGCCAAAGACTAATAGGGTTAATGAACTTGAACTTGAGTCCAGCCAACATAAAATGCAGAAGAAAAGCAACCTGTCTTGTAATGTCCCTGTCCAAACAAATTAATATTGTCCTTGTCACGCTCTGCATCAGCCCAAGGCCACTTGTTTAGCTCTCCTGGGAAAGGGTGAGCAGGGGAGGCCCAGCAGGTTTGGGCTCAGTTTGTCTGGTCAAGGAGAGCCTGCACACAAGTTCTGTGTTCAATCTTTGTTAGCCTGGCTATTGAATTTATTCAAGGAAAAGGAGCTGCTCCCACTTTGTTTCCATGACAACCCTGAGAATTTTGTCTTCATATAAGTGAGTTATTGCTTTTTGTGCTTCCATAGTCTAGGCAGAAAAATTAACATAATGTGGTCTCAAGAAAGACAATCAAATCTTCCTATCCTCCCAACACTCCTACAGGCAGCAAATTCTTAGATTTCATTACTAGAGGTATAAATAGGTTGAAAAATAATCCTCATTGTTTAGTACAGGGAAGATTTAATTTCAACTAAAAGCTTCAATTAAAGAAGATTCTTTTGATGGCCATGTTTGTATACACATTAACAGAAGAGAACAGCCTATGTGTATTATTGCCTATCTATAGTCTTTTGAAAGCAGCTTTGGGATGTTTATCCATGAATTTTTGTCTCTATTCTTCTCCATGAATGATTTCAACTTTTATTTATTGGTGATGCATTCAAAATATTTTCAGTGCTACAAAACAAGTAAATTTTTCCAGAACACAAAGATCAAAATCTATACAAGACAGACATTTAAAACATAAAAACGCTGGTATACATCTTTTAATTACTTACTCTAAAACAGTAGTGTATGCACCAAAACCCACAGAATAAGCACAAGGCTACAAGTATAATTTCCCTTGAAACAGCAGTGAATCTGCTCTCCTGTGAAAATTGGGTCTGAGACATCTTCATCACAAAAGGAGGACACTTCAGAAGAGTCTTGAACTGAACAGCTTGGTGACTGACTTTGTTGAGAAAATATTTGAGGATATCTACGAGAAATTCTAAGCAGTCCCACCAGTGAGAAGCTGAACATGTTCGCCTTATTTCACATCATTCAGCCCACAGTTAAATACTTAAGACATGTGAAATGAACATAGAAAGCAGCTTTTTGGGGGATAAAAAAAAAGGGCATTCTCTTTCCATCTCATTCACTCCTGAATTACAAGAACCACCAGATTCCCACATCATGGAGCTCCTAACGAAGGACATAGATCATGAATAAAAGTAACACTGCAGGAATTTCACAGCACAGCACAATTGGGACACTTGTCTCAAAGACAAGTGACGTGGTGAAACAGATATTGTGTGCTACAAATTGCTGCAATTCCACTGCCTTCACTGGAAGGCTTATTACGCCATAAAATGAAATATTGAAAATTTGGACCCAGCACCAGACATTTTTATGATTGTGGCTATCCTGGAGTAGACTCCCAAGGAGCAGCTCTGATGGAGTCTGGGTTCCTTTCAGCACTTGAAGACAGATGGGTTCACGAGCATGGCATTTATGCTGTTATCAGGCATGCAAGTGAGCACGCTAAATCACCCACAGAACAATGAATGTATTAAGGTCAGTTGAGCAGGGGAATCCAACTCTGCAAACAGTAAGGGCACAAAGGTTTTTCTTCAATGAGAAAAGAGGGGAAGGGAGGAAAAAAAGCAAAGCACCTGTTGACTAGAATATGGTCAAAATATTGAAGACCCAGGAGAAGACACAAATGGAGGGAAGCTCTGCCAGGTACTGTGTTTGCAGTCAGTGTTCTGCAAAGCACACACTACTTGCACAGCTGGGCCGGCAGCCAAGAGCTGTTTTGGGGCTAACCCCACACCTGGAGGATCCACAAGGTCGTCAGGATTATCAGAGCAAGGACACCAGTCTGAGGAGCCACCAAGTCTGACCCTGATTCCTCCAAAGGAGGGCCATAAGGGTCACAGAGGTAGTTGAGCAAGTCAGACCCACTTTATGAGGTTACACTTTCAAACCCAGTGTCTGAATATTCTGGTTAGCACGGGGAGAAAAAGATTGTTTCCATTTAATCCTCAAGCATGTAGTTCAGCCCAATCTGAAATCTTAAAACATTGATAAATTCTGAATGATACCAATAAAATCAAAAGGTAGAATATTCTTAAGAGGAATAGGGGAATACCAGGAATTGGCTGGTAATTGACACAGGAATAATAAATGCAAAAGTCAAACAGGATCTTCATTAGGAATCATTCTAGTCAGAAATGTAAGTGAACAAAGCCGTGCAAACTATAATTCTGAAGAGCAAGAACTGATGTCTGTGGGGATAAAAAAGATTAGGAAACCATGAAGTGGCAGAAACAGATGGGTTTTTTTGAACTGAACTTCACTTAGTTCTAATCTCTCTAATTCCAATTATTATTTTTAGGCAGGAAAAGGATTCATTTTCCAAACATAATTGCCTTGCTATTTTCTGTGGTATTGCAAGTCTCACATTGTATTCTTCATATATTATTTTTGCTCCTAAGTTACTTTCTTTTTTTATATAATTTACCAAGGTTGATTCTTCTTTCTAATCTCTCTGCAGTCCCCTATTTCACTGCTAAAACGTTGTCTTGAGATGACTGATGACACATTTGACATTTACATTTTATTGGAAAGAATATAGATTGCATCTTTCTTATCTGTGCCTAAAACATTTCCTCCATTCTCTCACAACACATTTTGGGGGACAATAGTTGCCTCCCCATCAATTTTCTCCAATTCATTACATACTTCTTCGAATACCGATTTTCAAAGTTTAATATTTGTGTGCCATTACTCTTTGTACATATTGTATCTTGCTCATGAATATTTCAAATCCAATATCAGTATGATGACTCAACCTTACAAAAGCTCACCAACATCTATCTTATTTATCATACAGGTCCTGCTTCAATTCCTGGGATTATGTCAAAAATATCCTCTGAGATTGTTTTCTCTTATAATTTGTATAAGCAAGTGAAAAAACCCTTACTTTAACACATGTATCTTTTCTCAAGCACTAAGCAATTATTATTCCAGATTATTCAGATTTGCATTTTTTTGTGATCAATGCACCATCCCTTTAATGAGTCTCCACAAATATTTCTTGATTTTCCTGCTTAGGGTCATACCTTTAACCACTTCTGGACTCTATTATAACACCAGCATCTCAAGTTTTTTCTTACCAACTGAAGTCCAAGCATGATACACCCCCTACCTGTTCTTCCATTTTTCCATGTACCCCACTGCTGAGCTCCAGCTGTAAAATTCTACAACGTTTCATTGACCAGTATTCCTTAAAAACTTCTCAGACCCCTAATTTACACGGGATTTTACTTCTAGCAACTTGCAAGCAAGAGCGAAGGTTTAGAGGATTCTCTTTTCATTGAAGAAAGTAATTTAAGGTCCCACTCTGAATGTTTTTTAGAAGCATCAAAGGGCAGAAGGTCTTCCTGCAGCTCTTACAGAGCAGGCTGAAGTGGGTGCTGTTTGCCCCGTGATTCCACTCCCTGGGGTGACCTGTGGAGCATGGGCTGCTTGGTCAGGCCACAGAACTGTTCCTGCCACAGTCGTGGGTGCTGTGGATTCTGGCACAAGTCAAGGGTGCTGCATCCTGGCCTCGTACTCACTCCTCACCTCCAGAAACACAGGTTGCCTCCAGAAGTGGGCTGGGGCCCCACAGCCGCAGTGTCTGGCTGGGGCTCTGAAGCAGGGCCCAGCTGCTCCACACAGGTGGTGAAAGGAGCTCAAAACCCTGTCCTGCAGGCTGGCTGAGAACCCCACCACAGCCATCAAGTTTATGCATGAAAAAACTTACTGCAGCAAGATCGAGTAGTACATGAGTTATTTCCAAATTATGACATTATTGTATCCATCTGCCAAAATCTACGTCTGTTCACCAGAGAGTGCTGGCAAGAACGGATGAAGAACTGGCCAATTAATGAACTTCTCTGCACACATCTGTTGGAAAAATACTGAATATTTTACCACCTGCATGGCGAAAAATAGCTCCACTGAGGAGCCAGCTTCTGCCACGTGAGCAGCAGCTCCCAAGAGAGAAGCCAATGGATGGGTGCAAAGCCCCTCTTGGCTTGAAAATATTTTTCACCAATTTATTTCTTATAAAACTCAGTCTTTATGTAAGATCCACAAGTTGCCATAGGTTTAAATGGAATTGTAGCATAATGGATTAAAAAACAATTTCCCAGACTAAGTAACAGGTGCCCAGGTCTACCTTCAAAAGCTCTGAAGCCAAGAGAGACAGAAAGCAACATAAAATTATGGAATATTCGCTTTTGTGTGCCTGACTGAAAGAACAGCTCAATAGACTATGACAGGACAGAGTTCTCACCTTCCAGATGAACAAGGTCATGAAAAATCTGAAACTTCCCATTGCATGGTACGGCACGCAGGAAGCTAATGAAACAAGGCAAGAAACCTTTTCTCCCTACACACTTTTTTTCAGGTAAAGATGTTGTTTTACCCTGCACTGACACACAGTAAAAACCTCCAAAACAGCTGTGATCCTAGTAAAAAGTCAGCTGCCGAATAGTACAAACTAAGGGCCAATAAAAACTCTTTGGTTAGAGAATTCCACAGCTTCCAACAGCTTTATTTAGAATTTTAATCCCTCTAGGCTTCTCTAATTAAAATCAGATGAATTTCCAAGTGATGCTAACATCCTCAACAGCCCATATTCCCTGGGATCTCCATCATTTCCGCACAGGCTCCAGTCTGCCAGTCTCCTCTTGGTACCAATCATTAAAAACTATCCATCAAGATCCATCTCTCCATGTTCACCTACAAAAATTAGGGTCATTTACTCTCAAAGCTCTTGCCTGTTGTCCTAAATTATCCAAAGTTCCTCTTCCACAATATTTCTCTGCTCTGGGATTGAAGAAAGTAGGAACAGGGAGTAACAGGGGACTACATGTGAGTTGTTCATTTTCACACCACAGTCTTTTCAAACCGAGGGTGAATCCTTTCCTGCAGCACCTGGATATGCTCAAATACACAGAATACACTAGGAAACAGTCACCCAGATGTCCATTTCCAGTTATCACAGCCACACAGTTCAAGACTTCTCTTTAAGACTCTCAGTAGATTAAACTGCTTTTCATTTGGTACGTTTTCTTAAACACAAGGGACCCCCAGACTGCCCAATGCACTTTAGCTTCTCCTTATGGAGGCAGTTCCATTTCAGCAGCATGAAAATCATCACTGCACATTATCTGTGAGCTGTTTTCTGATCCTCCAGCATCAAAGTCACTACATGGTAAGCTATTAACAATAACAATAATTAAATTGCGTTTAATTGTATCCTCCCTTACATTACTCTTCTCTAAAACACTACAATTCAATCCTTTCCATTATTAAGGCAAGATAAAAAAAATCAATATTTGGGAAAAGCCAAACCGAAGTACAATACTCTCGCAGACAAAGGTGGGTATTTCCTGGGATTTAAAGAAAAACAAAGCCCATCACAGCTCTAGGAATTCACATTTAACTGAACCTCAGGGTCAAGCAGCCACAAAGCTTTGGGCATCCTTTGGACTCCAGCCTCTGAAGAGCAACACAAGAACACACAGCCTGCAGTCAGTGTACCATACTGTTGTCCTACAAGGTAAAACTAATGGTGGTGCAGTAGAGAAAGTACAACAATGATACTCTCTAATATAACTTTAAAAAAACAACAAAGTGTTATTAATAGGATTTCAGTGACTGGGGTCTTGGGCTTGCTCCATGGACAAAAGGTAATTTCTCCATAAGAAAACAAGTGACACTAAAAAAATTGCAGCAAGACTGCAAAAAGGTATTTGTTGGCTTGCACCCAGCTGAATCCAAAAACACTCACCTTCTGCAAACTACTCAGATAAACAATTACCTTACTCATTCCAGTTCAAGTGTCTGTTCCATGTATATTTGATCTGGAGGCTCTGTGAATAATGTTATTGATCCTTTTAATGGGTAAGGACCTCGCTAAGTGATAAACTGTCCACCCACTTTCCCTAATTAAGAAAAATCCAATTACCACACACAAGTGTAGGTTGCAAGACTGTAAATACCACCCATCAGTCTTCAGGAGCTGGTACAACTGGCAATATGTTCCCAAACCATCTGTACAGCAAAGGAGTCATTAAAAATTACTTGACAACTTCTATACTGGATTGCAGGACAGCAACTTGACTGAAAAGCATCAGCCTTTGGAAATGGTTCCAAAGCACCTCAGAATTACCCACATTCTCATCAGCAGAGCGATGTGCTCAGAGAGGGTTTCTAGAGTCTGAAGCAGAGAGTTCTCCTCTGAGCTCTGTGGAACAGCCGTACAGATCGATCTTCTCCCCGCAATCCCCAAGAGAAAATGAAGGGAAAAAAGCTCCAGGAGAGGTGGAAATGCAGAACAGCACTGCAGAACACACACAGCCCATGGAGATGCCCGAGGGGAGCAGAGCACACAAGGGCTCATCCCTGGAGGTGATTCCATGCCACACCTTGGAAACCAGGCTTCTAAAGCGGCACTTACAGGGGCAGAAGCCACGGGAAGGAAAAGATCTGCAACATAAAATCAGTATTTGGGGGAAAAGGCAGGGACTGCCAGTGCAACGAAGAATATACAAAAAACCTGGAGAAAAAAAAAAAATAACAGTGGAAGAAGAGTTCTTCTGAAACAATTAAAGCAAGCCCTCCACTCCTTGCTACAATGCAAATCAAATTCACATCTCTGAGGAAAACAGGGCTTTATTTCCTCTCTTACTGCCATTCCTGAAGTTCAAGAACATTGCAATATGATGGTAAAATTATTGTGCATTGATCAAAAGAATCTTCAGAAGGAGGACTAGAGAAATTTAGATCCTCCTCCCCTAGGATACAGTAAGTGCTGCCATGTCTGTCGTAGATTACTCTAAGAAAAATAAGAAAATGATGGAAGTCTGCTTTATTAAATAGGCAGGTTTAAAATTTCTTTTTAAATTTTTCTTTAATCATTAAAACAGCATGAAGGAGGAAAATTACTCTGAAAGGTAAAACATCCAGTAAGGCAGACAGAGACAGTAATAGCAAGACTGACAAGCAAATTCATAAATGTGAAAGATGATACCAAAGGGACTATAGGAGTCTTAAGTAGTCAAAAAGATTCAGAAGACTGGACAGTAAAAGAAAAAAAGGGGTAAGTGGCCATATGGAAAAAAAAATAAGAAAATGGGAAAATAACTGTAAATGCCAGGGCTAAAAGCAAAGGGTAGGAAAGAAGATACATCATAAGGGAGTTACAGGTAAAGTTGGGATATGGCCTTCTAGAGAACTGCATTATACTTGTACCAAAGTAGGAAACCAGAATGCCAGGAGGGAGATCAGGCCTTTGGGAGTGAGAACTCCACCAGTGTCAGTGTGAGGTTGTTACTCAGACAAAGGCTACCACTACTACTGTTACAGTCACACAGTATGGATTGATACAGAGCAGGGAAGGTCTGGACAAGGATTTGCAAAATAGGGATAAAATGCATCACCTTATTCTGGCCAGCTGAAGAAATCAATGAAAGTGAGAGAAGAAACCTATCAACTTCCATACAAATGTTACATTATAAACCTTTTTTTGAAGGTGAGAAAATGCTACAATCTATACCCCAAACTCTGTTTTCCAGTGGTGTGTGAACACACCATAGGGCTGGGTCAGATCTTGTGGAAGCTCACGGCACCCAGAGGCAGGATCCTCTTGACACACACCTGTCACCACTGTGTGATCCTCCCAAAAACATTCACATCATGCCAGATACAAACATGCTCTCCCTGGTCTTTATCTCCTAGACCAGGAGTAAGGTATGGTCTACACGCCATGGGATTTGCAAAGAACCGAGACACCCAGCAAGGGAAAACACAAAATTGAGAAGAGGCAAGAGAAAGATGTTACAAACACCAAATTGTCACGTCTTGATTTATTGATTTATGTAGTGGACAAGAAGTCATTCACCAATACCCTGTACTCCCTTGTCTGCATAATTCAGTACAAGCAAATAATACCAGTAGAGGTGATTTGTTAAGCTAATCTATATTTCACAATGTTGATGATAGATGCCATGCTTGTCTTACAAGGGTTAGCTTCATTTCCTTTAACATTTGAACACAATTCACTTTCTTTGAATACTACAAGTATATTCTATTGAAGGGCTGAATTCTAACCAAATGAAAAAAAAAAAACTATTTAAAATTTACTTGTCCTGCACACAGGATTCAGCCCCCCTACACCTCACCCAGTCCTCACCAAAACAGGGGGGAAAGTCACAGACACAAAGAGGGTTTGGGAAGGGTGTAAGCAATGGGTCAGCCCCTGTGTGCTCCATCCCCAAACCACCCACATTCCTCAGGGTACACATGATAATTAATCAGCTTTCCCTGCCTGTGTGCTGCCTGTCAGGGATGAGCTCAGGAGCATGGCTGGAGGTCAGCGAGACAGGGCTCAGAATTGATGGCTGCACCAGGCTGCCTGGATCAGAATTTATTTCCTTTGCTGGCAAGCACTAACTGTTCCTTCTGCTGAAGAAAATAGTCAGTAATGGAAATCCTGCCACCACCTTAATTATAACATCTCCAGCTTGGTGCCAGATTAATGAGTAGCTGTGGAATAACATTTTTAAAATTTGACTAATGATGATGTAGGTAATGGCTGAAGCATGAAGGCACCTGCACCCAGAAATGCTCTAGGTGTGGGCAAATTTGTCCTATTACATCTGAAAATATGACAAAAAGGAACACAAAATTATGACTTGGGAATGGGAAACTGATTTAAGGTATTTTACTTCCTTATGATGATCAGATATGGGAAGCTACCAACATATAAAAGAGAATATTTTTAACACGAAAAATGCTAAATATCACATCTTTCTAAGAAAATGCAAATGGATGATTTAGGACACCAATAACCATACATAAATGTTCTCATTTCTGTGCAAACAGTGAAATAAGGAGGAAGCTTCTGATACAACATTATAATTGTATTTCACTTTTTTTTCCCCCAGCAGCACCAGCTTCCACCAAAAAATGAAAACCTACTAGGAAAAAAGACTTCTGCATAAAATGAAGATATACACATGTCTCTGAAGTAAAAGCCAGAGAAAAATTACATTAAAAAGCTTTCCCATGTTCAAGGGACAAGTCCAGCAAAACTAAGGAGGATTAACTGTTCCAAATACATCTATGGTCAAGAACCAGGAAAGGAAATAAACAAATACTTCCAGCTCATCTCTATGCATCATAAAACAAATTAAATTAGGTTTTTGTTCACTGTATTGTGCAAAAAGTAATTTTGTCAAGAGTCACTGTGATAAAGTCAGGCTGCTTCTCAATCTCTTCACAAACAACATTTTCCTCAAAGGTTGTCTTCCAAGGACATTTAAAATACAAATATATGTACATGAAGTTTATGCTTCTCATACCTAGCATGTTTATTTCAAATGTGTGCTGGGATACTAAATCTACCAATACTGTTGATATAGTTCTAGTTTATACATTTTATTAAAGCTAAAGCTGCAGGAATTCTCACTGGTATAAGGGAAAGTACACCTTTTATGACTACCTACTGGCAGGATTAAAAAACATCTTGAAAAACAACCAATAAAGCTACAAATAGGAATTTTGTGTATTAGCTCACAGTTTTATTAATATAATGGAAGAGTAGATATGAAGCTGACGTTTACACCTCTTCAATAAAGCCAGAATGCCAGAAGTAGAGGTGCTCTGACAGTGCTTTAAAAACTTCCATTACAGGTTTTGCCAGTGACAGACTCCTTGTGAACTTGTTCCACATTTGCTTAAGGAAGACGCAAAGTTTTGCCTTTTCTCCAGAGAATACCATTTTCAAATGTTTGCTTTATTTTCTTTGTAGATACATTTCATATTTATAAAGTCAACACCTCAGCCTAACAAGCTTTAAGTGATTTTTTTTCAGCTGTAGTAAGCAGGTTAAATAGATGCCACATTTTCAGAAGAAACACAACAGTAGATGCAGAAATACAGGAGCAGTTTTCAAGATGAAAACTATGTTGCTAGAAATGAGTTGGCATACACAAATATATAGATATATGACTGTAGACAAGCAAGATTGATAGATCTATATTAAGGTTTTGCATTTTGACAGTAGGATAGAAATATGCCAAATGATTTAGCGATCAGAGGAAAAATGTATTTGCAAGAGAAGCTTGCAGTAAAAACTTCTCTCCAAGAGAAAATCCCACCAAGCAAGGACGTCAGGTAAATTTTCAATTACAAAGTTGAGGAGGGGGAAAAAGAAACTTAAAAATGTGGAAGTGATTTACTGACTTCAGCCCAGGCAAATTAATTTACAGAAAGCAAGCTTTCCACCTAATTCAAGCTTCACTTTCAAAAGGATAAATAGTCATATGGCTATTATGTCAAATTTAGTCAAATTTTTTTTAACCAAAGTTGTTGCTGTGTTAACAATAGACGTTCTTGAATATGCTGAATGTTACCTCTGTACTTTACACTAACAACTGTTTAGAGCAATGCAGTTGTGAAGTCAGGGCATGCACATGGGACAGTAGGGCTGCTGGACTCTCCACCTGACACTGGAATAAAGCTCAGCACTCCCACCAAGGGTTCCTGCCCCGTGGTGATTGTCTCTTCAGCTATCAGCTGAGGGCCTGTGCACCAGCCCACAGGATGAAGGGCACTCTGCTTTCTTCAGAGACAGATTTGTGTTACCCTGCTTTCTCATAAGCAAACAGCACTGGATTGCTTCTCCCATTGCCAATAAGAGAAGTTTCCTGGGAACAGACCACCTGGTCCGACACCTCAGGCCCGGATCGTTATCCCCTCTTCTGATCCTGTCAGCTTGCAAACGTGGGCCCAGGGGCACACGCTGCCACTGGAGCACTCCTTCCAGAATTATTAAATTGTTCTTATAGTTTATTTTGTTTCAATTATTAAACTGTACTTATCTCCACCCGTGAGTTTTACTTCTTCCACACCCAATTCTCCTCCCTAGAGGGGTGACAGGAAGGACAAGAGGAGTGAGTGGCTGCATGGTATTTGTCATCTGGGGTTAATCCACAATAATATTAATTCCCAAAACTTTTTAAGGAAGAGGTGCACCTTTTGTATTTTTGATGGATGGATGGATGGATGGCACAGATAGAACAAAGACATAATAAATGTATAGGATTACATTATGCAATTACAACAAACATTCCTAATTATAATATTGAAATTACCAATGGGATACTATGGAGGTGTTGGAGAACATAACGGGTTTACCCTAATGAGACAAAAATGGACCAACACACATTTACAGCCACATGCCTCTGCCAACTAGAGACAGAGCTGCCTTTTGTTCAGCTTGTGAGAATCAGCACAGCTGAAGCTCTCAACCATTCTGTGCACACCCTGGCTGCAGCTCCCTCTTTCAAAGGTTAGACAGACACTGGGAGTGAAGACAAAGCTTCTCCCACTTTCAGAGAAGTTCCAGCATATTACAGGTTCCCATTTCCAAGGTCTGCACACACCTTATACTTCTACTCTCTGCTCCTAGATCCTATTATGGTGCCATCATATCTTCTCCCTCAAACCCAAGTTTAGTGGGAGAGGTTTAACTTCCATGAAAACACTCGAAATACAGGACCACACAAACTGCATGCATATATTTGATGAGCCCTAATGGCTGGGCTTGCTATAGAACAGACAAAACAGTAAGTTAAAAATCACTCAGTTTTAAGACAGCAAGAACAACAATCCTTTGTATATCCAAATATAGCACAACCTTTAAAGTCCAAAAATTCATCATTGAGGAGTGAGGACTTCAAAGCACAGGCAGCAATCACACAGTGTCTCAGGGAAATGCGATATACCTTTTTTTCTCTCATGCACACAAAGTGAGAGCTCTGCCTCCACTGCCAAAGCATTTTTGAGACAGCTGAAGCCAGTGAATCCTTTGGGTAACACCCAGCCTGAGTGAAATTGGGTGTCACCGGCTTTGACCTTCAGCAATGTCTCTTCTCTAATTAAGAAAGCCTGATACTGGGAAGTGGAAAAAATTGTCTTGTTTGCAAGAAAAAGACAATTCTGGCTGTCTCTCCTGAAAGAGGAGTATTTTTGCACATCTTTACATCTGGCAGAATAAGCTCAACAAAGAGCAGTGTTTGTAAGATAATTGAAATGTATGGTTACAAGCAGAGACAGAGAAAGGTTAAAGACATGATTTTAACAATACATTGTACTTCACACACAAAAGCAAGTGTGACACCCTGTCATCTGTTCACAGCAATCTCTGTCTCCTCTCAGACTGAGCAAACAACCAAACCTTGTAAATGTATTGCTGTTAAAAACACAGGAGAGAACTACAGCAACACAGCACTTCCATCATTTAATCACACATTTGCTCTGTGGTGACCCACTTTCAAACCACCTTGGGATATGCAGGAAAGGATTTTAGTTATAGACTGCTAACAAATGAAAAAGAGGTTAGATGAAAATTTGAGCCTTCTTTTTGTTTGTACAAAATAGTCATTACCCAGCTGAAGAGACAAAATTATCAAGCACCAGTTACAAGTTCACTTACAACTAATGGAAAAAGTCTAAGGTTGGAAGCTTTAGCGTTGATTCCCCTCAAAACTTGAGGAAAATAGCTTTTAAATTGTTGCAGAATTACTATGACTTTGTATATTCAGCCAAGGCTGGAATTCACCAGATGTTGGGAGAGCTGTCCAGGTATTCCTAGCTAAGTGAGATCTAGAAGGTATCTTCACAGATTACAAAGAATTATTTCAACAGTCACAGTATTTAAACTAGTAACCACTGAAAAAGCCCAGCAACCAGGTGCCAAGGCTGAGAACTCCTCTTATGATCTCTTTTCTTACCTTTCATCTTCCCTTGTCTCACAGTGTCACAATAAACAGAAAGAGCATGCCCTTCACCTGAATCAAAAATAACATCAGAAGCAGAACAGGATTCAGGTTTAGGTTAGATACAAAACTACCTAAAGGTACAGGCTCAGCTGTGGGAAAAATCAGTAACCCTGAGAACAAGACACTCAATTAACATTAAAAACAATGCACATGTTAAGAGTGTGAGCTAAATTAATCAGTAGCTTCTTCCATTTTAAATCTGTATTTGCATATGTAAACAGTGCAGCACTCACAGATTTATCTAAAATAAAATGAGAAAATGGCCATTTCCCCCTAGAGGGGCAGATGCTTAAGTTGTTCATGTGATTTTTCACAGATGTTCCCCTCTTAGTATATTTTAAATGGGATTTCTATCTCAGTTCTGAAAATCCATGTTCTCATGCCAAAATGCAGGCAGCTGCTGTAGGCTGAGTGCACATTTTGTGACACCTGCACAAGCAGCCAGAACCAGGAGGAAAGGACTCCTGCATCCACATGTACCCACAGCAGGTTCCCAGTGGGATGTGTCCCATCTTGGCTGCTGCAGCTTTTCTGTGGTAACTAAGGACATAACTGATTGATCTTCTCCAGAAAGAGTGAAAATTGTGGGATTTATTACAAATATTGCAAAAGACCATGAGGTCTCAGCACAGGGTCTCCTAGTTCTGAGCATTCCACTATTCCCAGCAAGGAGCTTGTACCTGCCTCAGGAGCTTCCAGAACAGAAAGAAAAGGCTAAAAGCTGGCAGTGTCCCTGCTGGTGCTCCCACATGGGCACAGGGGGAAAAGGACACATTCTTAGCGGGTTCAGATTGCTAACAAATGTCCTTGAAGCCAATACCAGAGGCACTGCTAATTAGCAACACACAGCCCTCCCTTACTGCTCTTGCACCCTAAAGAAAATGACATTTTGAAACATGATAGAACAGAAGGGGTAGAACAACCTTCTTCATGAAAGTCAAAAATCAAGGACAGGAGATAGAGGGAGAATGTGAAAAACTCTCCAAACCTTCTCCTAAAATAAATAAATAAATAGATAAATAAATATGCCAAAGGACAGCCTTGTATGTTTTCCTTAAATCAGCTTCTTCACAGACTGGGGGCAAGGTCAGTGGGGGACCACACTCTTCCAGTGTCCGGTTTATCCTGCAGGGCACCTGCCACTCAAACAGTCTTCCTGAAACCACAGACGTTCCCCCTGCCAGGCAGGTTAAAAAAAGAGAGTGAAACCAAGCAGCGAGATTATCCTAAGCAACACAAACTACACCTCCAAACAGCTGCTTCATTGCAGTTTTAGGGGCTGATTTGCTTGCAGAGATATCAATCAGAAATACTATTACCTAAAGTTAACAGCAGGCAGTGAGCAGAGAAAGGGTAGCACAGTTTTCAGGGAAGGGAACTGACCAGATCAGTTTGTTGGCTTGTCTTTGCCTTACCATCTCCCAAGCTCCACAGGAGACAGAACAAGAGCCCAGTAAGACATCAAGACAGACACAGACAGGAAAAGTTACTACAAATCTGAGAGAAATAAAAATGTGCACTTCCTAAGGGGAGGCTCAAGAATGAAAAATGGGTGTCTGCTGTAGTGCATTTCAGACTGTCTGTAACCTGCTGTACAGGGAGAATAAAAGCAGCCTGGACCAGACTGTCCCATTTCATCTCCTGCAGGTGTCTAGAGCAAGGAAATGAGGCACTGAAGAGTCACTAAAAACAGATTGGGGAAAGACACCTTAGAGAGTGACACCATTTCTGTCCTTGTCAGTTTGCCATGAGCAAGCTTGTGCAAGAGAGCAATGGTACTTGAAGGAAGCAGAAAAAGCAGAGCAGCTTTCCTACAGCCCAGTCTCTTGCCTACAAAATTCCAGGCTCTAGAACTCTGTGACCAACTTGGTGTTTCACAGTCATGCACCACCTTCTACACAAAACTGCAGTAAATTTGATTAAAATTTTAAAATGAGAACACAGAAGAATGAGAAGTACATACAGCTTCTTAATCACATTACACTGCTTCTTTTTCCAAACCTTCCCCCTTGCAACATCAGGAATGGCCAGGAAATTGGAGTCAAGGTGAAGTGGAGGATGAAGAACGCTGGAAGTGATGCCATGAGGCATTGATTAAATGTTTCAGAACCTATACCTACACACCTGTAAAACCTCCTCTGAGATCATCTCAGCAGGTAATTGTAGGCAGAGCAGCTATAACACTGAGGCTTAGTGAGCTAAATAACCTCTGCAAGTTTTCTTGTTGACAAGAGTAGGTGGCAGGAACATGGATGCCTAAATCCTGTTAGAAAGCAGACATGATCTGTGTTCTCATCATTATCAGTTTACAACCACACACAAGCACTTATCAGAGCACAATCACCACCTTTTCTTGCCCAGCACCTTGGAGCCCTGTTGGAAGTTGAACTGGAAAACCAGTGCCTGGGGGAAGAGGAATGAGGTACAGCTTTATTTCTTCTTTCTACTGCAACTAGCACAGCCTTTCTAAAGAAGTTCTCTTTTCTCAACTACCATTTAAGATCTGTTTTTCAGATGAAGAAATAGAAGGGAAAATGGTTGGTGGACACAAGCTCTGCAAGGCCTTCTGCTTCCCAGAGTTCACTAGCAGGAGTTAACCCCCTTCTAACTACTTATTAGCACCACCTTTATCTTTTAAAAATAGTGTTTTCCTCTCAAGTCTATGAGCTCATTTACCATGGGACTGAAGTTCCAGCATGAATTTTATCACATCAGAAGCCTTACTACCCTGGCACACCCTGACAGAGCTACAAATATCAAGCAAAATACAATAAGTGATTACTGGAAAAGAGACCTGTATTTAGAGAGAAGCATTGCTCTGCATGAAGACTCCCCATGCGAAACACATCTCTCACTCCAGCTCTAAAAATTGTTCAAAGTACCAAATTTTGTTCCTGTTTTCTTTCCATCTACATAGATTGTAGCAGTTGCATTGCAATTTAGGAAATGGCAGCCTGAAATTATTTATTTGGGGAATCCACTGCCCCATCCTTGAGGACAGCCCTTCAGCACAGCTGCAGAGCTTGCGTGAACTCCCTGGCAGCAGCACGTGGAGGTATTGATCAGCAAACAAGTGAGTTTGGTAAGGGGCAACATCCCTCCTTCATTTGCCTTCTCCCCTCCAGTCTCATCAGTGGATCCAGCCCCTGATCAGGGTGTGAGTGATAATGAATTCAGGTGTGAACTCTCCAAGACACCTTGGGCACATACTGAAGTACTGCGTCTGCCTGAGAACCATACTGGGGCAAAGGCTGTTTAAAATACCCACCCTACTGGAAACTGAAGCGTTACCATCCTGCTTTTCCCAGGCCCAGGTGTTCAGGAGGAGGACAAGTAGGGGTAGGAGGTGCTCAGGACAAGAGCCAAGGGCTCTTAGGCAGCCCAGGACTAGGGCTCTCATAAGCAGTCAAAGCAAACAGATAAATACACGACAACCAAGACTGCAGGGTTTTCTTCTCTGGAGTTTTACAAAAATAATTCCATTGTAATTGGAGAAGCTGGGATTCATGGAACATTTTTCTTTCCACAAGGCAGATGAATCTATGATTTGTATTCTCTGATTTTAAATGAGATTCTCACCCATCTTCAGTGGATTTGATTGATACAGCACATGAGGCCACTCAGTAAAATGATACAGTATAGATCAAAGCATGAAAGATAATTTTCCTGAAAATGTATGTAGCTAAGGGTAAGTTATGATTCTTTGTTTCACAGTTTATGGAACACAATTTCATTTAAAGCCTAAATCTGTCATTTCAGCATTGTTTATCAAAATGCATCCAATATCCTCTCCCCCAGAAGAACGGCGTCAAGTCAAAGGCAGAAATTCAAACCCATACAAAGACATAATTTCAAATATTTAACTAGCTTGTGATTTACATAAGTATTATCCACATATGATGCATTTGATGCCAGCAAAACTAATTCATCTGCAAGTTAAATATCCAGGGTGGCAAAAGGTGCTGTAAAATTTATGACAGAAAGACTGCCTGATGTATACCTAAAGATGCTATGAACTGCCTTCACCTGCTTTTATATCTATATTTCATCACTTCGGTTTTTGTCATACAGGAGGCTGAAGAATATTTACAACAATGTTCATTTTTAATCTTCTTTCTTCATTACCTGCTTTTTTTTGGCTCACTGGCACTCTGGGAGTAGATTTTTCCTCAAAATTATTTCCCTGCCAAATTACTGTGTGCAACATAATTAAAGCCACTCCATTCTGGATTTTATTTTTGTTTGGTTGTTTTTTTTTTCATTACAGAAACACAAGGCTGGTTGGTTCAAAAACAACCTTGCAAACAACCCTGGCACTTCCCTTCCTCCCAGTAAAGCTGCATCATCCCTTTGAGTAAATGTTTACAAGCCTAATAGGCTAAAGTGAATTTGTGAGAAATTCCAGAAAGAAAAGAGTAGTCATAAGAAAACACATGGAAAGAGGAAGAAGAGAGATGACAAAGATAAAACAAAATTCAAACTATTCTATGCTCATATCTTAATTTTTTTTCTTCTGTAAAATTTTCAGGGTAAATTTAATTAAGGCATCTTTCCGGAGAGCAGTAAGTTTATGTCAATTGTTTCAGCTCTGCTATCACTGAAAGGGAAATCACATGCCAAGTTTGTCTTCTGTTATCCCTGGGGATCCTTGGATCCTTCAGAATCACTTTTGTGTTCAGCCTGGAGCCGTTCCACTAAAACATACACAGGGCACAGATTAAGGATGATTGAAGTCACTCATGCTTTGATCCTTCCTAAAGAGCAGCCCCAGGGGATGCCTTGGCTGTCATCAGGATGTTTCCATGGCTTTTGGATTCGTTGTGCCTTGGCAGAATCATACCTGCAGGGCTATGAGAATAGATGATGCCATCAGAGGTACATACAACAGCACAATGACAACGTATTATCAAAGATGTGGAGGGGCGATCTGATCCTGTCCTGCCAACCAGAGTAAAAAAAACTCTCTCACTGGATCAATCACCTCCAATGGACAACAGCTAAGGGTGCAGGATCCAGCAGCCTTAACCTCCATGGAAAAATCTGTGCTTTCACAAGCCAGCTACACTCACAAACGTAACACACTCAGTTAAAGCATATTCAAACATACTCATCTTAAAACATATTTACTTAAAACATTCACTCATGTCTCCAAGTTCGAGAGCCAGACATTGAAGATGGCATTAAGCAATTAGGCTATCATGCAGAAGCAGCATTCAGGATCTAATGGGATAAAGGACAAATGCTGTAAAAAAGTGCCAAGCACAGTTCAGTGCCCTCACATCGACAAGGCTCACAGAAACTCAAGGAGTGTACAGCACATTCTTGAAACACATTGTTTGGCTGCTAGCCTCGGGGAAATGGCAGGCAAAGGCTCTCAGGGCTCTGAACCAGGTCACTCCTCCTCAAGCAGAGGCTGCCCAGCCCTGGCAGCTGCAGAAGGGAAAGCTGGGGGCTGTCCCTCAGACACGGCTGTCCAGGTGTGAGCTTTTCCCACACCAACACCTCCACCACTGTCTGCATCCCCCCTACAGGCTTTCAGTGGGGCTTCCATCAGAAGGAAGGCATTTCAGAAAGTGTAGGCTTTCTAAAGATGAAAAAGAGATGGAGTGCACAGAGGAGCTCTGCCTGCTCTTCATCTCTTCCCAGCAGTGGGCACACGGTCTGGAAGAGCTGTGGATGGTAAGGGATGCACTGAGGTTCTTTGGGCAGCAACTGACAAGGAACACTGACCTTGTACAGGAAATTCTTTGCATTTAACACCAGTATCTGGACAGGAACAGGGCCTGGTGCTGGTCTCAGAAGGAAATACAGACGCACAAACCAGAGTTTATGTGCCAGTCAGACAGGTAACATTGCCATTAGCTGGGACACCTGGTGTTCAATTTAATTTAGCTTCAGGAAGGGTAGAGAGAAAGAAAGGAAGTTAGTCACCAGCTTGTGTCATTTCCCTCTGCTTCAGCACCATCCATGGCTCTTTCTCCTTTCTACAAAACATGCAGTTCCCTGGCTGAAGCAAGAAAAGGCTGAATACACAGAGCCACAAGAAATACACTTTCTTTGCAAGAAACTTTTGAAAGGGAAAAAAAAATAAAATAATTTTAGATTCACTAAAATACTGTGATTAGTCTATTTGCAGACTCTTACCCTAAAAGGCAGCCAAGGTATTTAGGCAAGATATACCGGAAAACAGGATTTTTCTTCTAACATAATTCATCAATGGAAACAAATTGATGCTATTACCAAGCATAAAACCCTGCATGAAGCTATAAAAGCAGGGCTTTTGTTCTGCTGCACAGGAGGAGAATCAGGGTTGCTTATTACCCCATGAGAAATGCCTACAGGAATCCTGCAGGAGGTTTTGTTAACAATACACTACTTTAACTACCAGCAGAAGGACTTCATTTTAAATTTCCACTTAATAGGTTTGTCAGATTTTATAATCAGCTAAAAAAAAAGTCAAATGGCCATAACTCATTCAGCTACTTAAACTAGACAGAAAATTTTCCTTTATCATAGTTTAATAACAATGCATAAATAATTAAACCTAAGTCAAACCAAATTAAAGCAAGGTAAGAGATGCACAGATTTACACCCCTCTGCCCAATGTCTATTGATGGAAACATCACAAGGGATTTCTTTGTGTGGACAGAAAAGACGGCCATACTTCCATGCGTCACTTATTTTTGGTGTGGAGCCACATCAGTTTGGAGTCTGAAGTACAGGATAACATTTGACAGTTCCTTCCCCATCATTTCAGCTAAATCTAAGTTGCTTACTTATGTGCAACTTCTCACCTGCAGCCCTGCTGAGTCCCCAGCAGCAGGCAGGAGTGATGGGATCAGTGAGCTGCCCAGAAACACAAAATCTGCAAAGCCCTGGAGGAAATGGCTGGTGGGATGTGCTCCTCCAAGGCAACCCAGCCCTGCAATGAAACAATAACTCTCCCTCACAGCTTTAGCACCATAAATGCATCTTCAGTCCTCTATATTATCTGGAGTCTACATGCTAATTTAAATTTTTTATTTAAACCTCAAAACTTTTCTCCTTTCCTCCTTCCTTCAAATATGTCAAAAAAAAAGGTGGAAGCTTTTTGCAGTCTATAGAAAGACTTTGAAAAAGTCCTTTTTTTACACCTGGAAAAGTGTTATGAATGCTTTTGGTTCCTGACCATTTCAAGTATCAGATTAGTCCCATCTACTGAAATGATCATTGCAGTGCTAAAAAGTAAAAAACAAAAACAACAACTCTGTGTTTATTCATTTTCACCACCTGCCAGAGGTTCAGGTTCAAGCTACCTTGCACAAAGGTTAAAACTGTTCAGCTGGAGATTCCACATATATTTAGTCCAAAATCCCTGCCCTGTTTCACATACTCAACCATACAAATGCACATCTGCATGGCAAGCATCAATCCATGAAATCTTTATTCTCTGTCACACAGTATCCTTTCATGTTCAGGCAAAGCCGTTTACCTTTTCTTCTGACAACAGCAGGCTGTACTTGCCAGCAGGAGCACCTACATCACCTGACAATAAATGGGAGCCCCTCCTGGGAAATCCAATGATCTAATTGAAACAAGCAGGCTGTCTTGAGAAGCATTTCTTATTCATTGTGGCTCCATTACTACTGTACGGCACAGAAGTGATCACATTGAAAAGGTTACTGTCAGAGGAGTAGGGAATCTCTTTGTCAGTACAGGAAGGTCAACATCTAAGACTAGGACTGAGCAGACAGTCATTTATACACAGCATGGTGAAAAATGACAGAGCTGGAGACAGACCCACCGCTAGAGCTTCACTTTGAATTATTCAGCAATCCTTTTGTTCTTCTCCATAGAACCTGACAATAGTTTGCATATTTTTAAATTGCCCTGATAAGGTCCTGAAAAATGTTCTGCTGATAAAAGAGCAGAATACAAATTGGTGCTGGATTTACTTAACTGCCCACAATAGATCATCTTGGCATACTTTTCCCCTTAAGAAACCAAATGGAGGAAAAAGAAAAGCAAGCAGTGTTTTACTTCCAAGTGTGTATCAGACAAATGTTTCTGTTTCAAGATAAAAAACATGAGATAGAAGCGAGAAAAGGAGAGCCCTAGCAGGAAACCTTTTTCATATCTGCAGATGCATGTATTAAAAAAAATTAAAAATCAAAGTAATTTCATTTCTTACATTAATTCTTACAATAATTAAGAGATGACAACACACCCTAACAAATAGTGGATGAAACTGTTTAAGATGGGGAGATAAGAATCTGGAAGGAGGGTAACTATACCTTCCTGCCCCAAACTCCATCTGGATCCAAATAAATTTTGAGGTCTCTACGCAAAATGCTTCCTTCCAGACAGGGCATGACACAGGATGTGAAGGATCTTTCCTGGAAACATTCCAGCTCAAATTTCCAGTAGCCAGGATTACCACAGGAAGAAGCCAACATAGCTTGAAGGGGGTAGGTTTTCAGCATGATGATCCCTCTGTCTCTGGCCTCTCTCCCACGTTCCAGTTTCCCAAAGCTGTCCTCAGGTGAGCAGGCTGCATCACCTGCAGGAACTGCACAAGGCAGATACAAGCTGGAATTCACTGTTTTCACCCTTACCAAATTTATGGAAATGTTGTCAGTGGTGCGTTCACTTTAATTCCCAGGAAAGACCAATTTCCCTAGATTAACCTGTGAAAGCAGGGAGTGGAAGGAGGGGAAACCTAACATCTTGGAAAGGGATAACACCTAATCAACTAACTTTCTGATCATTAATTAAAATGTTACCAGTTCTCTAATTGAAAAACGTTGAACGTATTCCCTAGAACCTTCCATTATTTTTTTTTCACTACATTAATCATTAAAGGATACTTGCTAGAGATTACCCCTTTCAAACACAATCTTCCTGATGAAGAAAGTCAGGAATGCTGGCAAGGTCAAATGCCCAGCTAAACCCCAATGAGAGCAGGCAACCAGTGATTAGAGTGCTCGGTGAGACTTAGAAAATGTCAAACTGATAAATGATGGCTTTCCAGATTTAAGGCAGAGCACATGCAGTGCAGTACACAAGTCAATACCTCCCCATGAATAATGTATTTGCCTTTTGAGGTGGTCCATGTGCAGCTTGTTAGTTCTCTCCCACCTCACAGGACTTAAACAAACAAGCTTTAGGTAGGATCTATTTATACAAAATATAGAAGGAAGGGGGTTTATCTTCTTTAGGTGATTGATGTTCTATAACACCTCAATCCTCTCCCTTTTTTCTTTTTTGTGAGTTACAAAGATTTTACTGCTTGTTATTAATAGTGGCTTTAAAGATACACTTAATATCTGTGTACTTTGACTCCTTCTCAGATGCATAGAATCCATCACAACATGAATTCATAATCACCAGAACAGTGAATAAATATTTTCCACAAGCATAATTTATTTCTGTAGATGGTGCAGTACAGGAGTCACCTGTGATTTGTCTCTTAATTGATACCTTTGGAGATCAGGGAGAGGGGAAGAGCTCTGAAGTGTGCTCCATCACATCCAAGAGACAGCAGGCATCACTGACATCTCTTGTTTTTTCTACCTGCTTCATCATTTGTCTAATCAATATGAATGATCACACACTGGTAGCACTACAGGTACAAGGTATTTCACTCACCCTCATACAGAGGAGTCATTGCAGAGACAGAACAAGTCAACACCCACAATTTAGGGCATGCAGCACATGGGACAGGGGTTTATGATGGAGCATCCATCAGTAGAGATGTAGCCAGTGTGGCATGGAAAATGAGATCTAAGGGAGGAGTACTGGAGGAGCCAGAGACTGATGTCACTCTTACTCCCTTTGTAAAGAAAATTAGGTAGACTGGCAATGAGAAGGTGCCTGCTGCAAAACAGCATTTAAAACTAATACTTCCCCAGGGCAGAGCTTTGTGGGGAAAGCAATTATTAATATTATGCTATGCACAAAGGCAAATGAAAAACTCAGGGCTCAGAGCTTGATGGCAAACAGAGGCTGTCCAGGGCAGACCTGGGCTGGGAGTTCACCTGAGAGCTCTTGCATGGCCAAGCTAATCATGAACTCCAGCATCTTGTTACAGCAGAGCCTTATTATTCTTGATCTGCTATTCCCTGCTTGGATGAAAATAACTAGGCTCTGTTTTCCAAGAAAATTATTGCCCATCTTCATTGTTTTAAAATAATCCTTATCCACAGAGAGATTATTTCAAAGATTCAGAAATTAATAAACAGAAAGGAGTGACAAGCCACGTTTGCTAATGGCACATCTCCAGTCACAACAGGGGTTCAACCCTTGCTGGCACCTTCAGCTGTTAAACCATATCTGTGAAAGGAAAACAAAACTAAAAATCAGGAAACCAGATGAAGACTCATATTGACTAAACAAGTTACACTACCTATAAGTTTTCTCAAAAACAGGTAATACTTCTGCTACAAGGTGCCCAGGAACGGAAAATATTTCCTCAAGCAACATGCCACTTTGAAGTTACAATAAAAGAGAATATAGATACACATCTTTACATCACCAGGTTCACCCACTGACAGTCTGCCTGTCTGGATGTTTGGCATCTGCTTTGATTTAGCAGCTTGGCTCTCTCTAAACCCAAGGCCTGCAGCCGTGGAATGGCCCCACCTGAACAGGAGACAGTGGACCTGTGTGGTGGGGAAGGAAGGATAAGCACCAGCAACTAGACTGCCAAGAGTAGTTCCAAAGAAGTTCAGGTCTTCAGATCACTGCCATTCCAAAATAAACATCAAACATGCTATTTCAAGGAACTGTGGATGCAACTTCACAGAACCAATATTAATTCAATAAACTAAAAAGAAAGAATAAAAAACCCACAGTTATTTGTTTCCTTTTCCAAACTTTAAGGAAATAGGTCTTCCTGCTGTGCTCTGTGTACTGAATATGCTTGTTCAGCAATGGTTTAATGGCGAAACCTGTACAAACTTTTGAACTGTGATTATGGTGGTACATTAAGGTTTTCAGTCACTAGTGGAGTTTACGGTCCCTGCACATGTCACATAATATATGGCTTGTCTTACACAGAGCACACACCATAACTGCAAACACTTGCCTATGGGACAGACTGCTTTATGGCTTAATATGCTTATGGTTGTAATAAAATTTATTTTAGGAGAAAGCAGTAAAACAAAATTTAGGGAGTAGAATAATGGGATAATTATGCTCTAAAACCAAATGGGTTTTCTTTATGTCACCGTTTCATAAAGTCAAAACAATTTATTATATCAGTACCTCAACTACCTATTGGCCAGGTGCCACTTCCATTTTAAATTCTGCTTTTCAAGACCTTCATAGAGCTCACCAATTCCAGCTTTTATTAAACCAAAGCTTGCCATATCAACAAGTTATCAGCACAAATGCAATTCTCCAAACCTCAAATGGCTAAAATCCATTTTTAGGATCAGGATGTATTTGGGAAGAGGGAGCCAGGGTGGAAGGCTTGCTTTCAGGAACTCAAGCGAACAATAGGATAATATTAGCTATAGAAATACCACAGCCTTCTCAAGGCTGCCAGTGTTTCTGGCATTGCAAGGATAAGGAATGGAACAGATCCTTAGGCTGATTAAAGCCCATGGAGCAAAAGTAGGGGCAATGGGGAAGAGAGAAGAAGCCTAGTTATGTACTAGGAATAATACTGTACCGTGTATTTTACAGCTTAGACAGGGAGGCCATGCCCTGAATTTCTCATACATGCAAATTTTTATTCACTAGAAGTTGAGGAATTGAGAGCACTTTCTTAAGTGAAAGAGGAGACAAATGAAGCAGAAAAAAAATATACTTACAAGCACCAATCAGTCCTCAGCTTTTTAACAGAATCTGCATATAAACAGTAATCTCAAATTAATAACAGACATTTCTTCAAGAGAAAGTTAGGAGCATTCTGCAATGCTTAGCACGTAAATGAGATAATAGTAACACACGCATTCAGGCTGAACATTTGATAAGTTCCAAGTTCTTGAAATGAGTCCTACAGAACCAGATACTGTCATTTCTCATTCCTCCAATTGTTCCTTGTCCCTGATTCCTCTAGAAGCAGCTGGACATTCAGAGTTGGCTCTGGGATGCCTCCCTCAGCACAATCTTTCCCTTGGCTCTTCTTATTTGGGCAGAAGCAGCCCAGCCCCAGGCCAGCCACAGATAATCAGCCTTGGGATGGCAAAATCCAAATTGCCCCACACTGCTGGGAAGTCCTGTGCTGGCCCTGCTGCAGGGGGAAGATGCTGCTGGTGACTTCAGCAGTGCCAGCCGGGGTCCAGCCACCAACTGAGCTGCACTTCTGAGAGCCAGAAGCAATCCTACAGTCAGAGAGAGAAACCCTCCCCTGGATCCAGTAACAAAGCAGATCTTTCAGGCAAGGAGAGTCTTCATTAATCCATTTTAGCAAAACAACTTGCAAGTCTATTCCACATATCTACAACCTTGTGCATGCTTCTTTTTTGTCTGTCTGTTAAAACTGAGTTGGCACTCAGCACCTCCAGTATTAATCAGAAATCAGTAGCACTGTCCTGCTGGAGACATTCTACAGAGAAGAATGGTACTACAGGCTCATCTAGAAAATCACTACTTCCTTCCCCAAACTGTGGCAAGGCTGCAAAGAAGTCCACACAGTCTAAACTTCCATATTAATTCTGAAGCTTTCCAATTTACCACTTCTTCACATAAAATATAGATTAGTTTCTTTAATTGCCCTGTATAAATTCATAGCTGAAATGTTTGACTTGTCCAGAACAAATTGTCTGTCAGGATGATGTTTTGCAGCCAAGCAGATAGCTTAATTGGATATTTAACTTAACTGCAGGCTCTGTTTCTTCATATTTCAAGTCTTATTCCTTAGTGTTTGCTAAATTATACATTCTGAACACATCTCTAGATTGTCTGACTTTAAGTGAGTGTTCTGTTATTCTTTGAAAATAAACATGTTTCACTATTAGCTTTTAGCTCCTTGTCATTCCCACATGATTTTCCCATTTTCCAAAAACCCATGACAGGCAGGTCCCTTCAGGACATGAAACACAAAGGAACTCTGCTGTCCCCAGTTAGCATTTGAAGAACTACAATCTAGAAATATTTATTTGCAGATGAGAAATGTCCCTGCCAGTGAAGCAGGGCACATCTGGGTAGAGCACAGATTTGCAGAGGTCTAGCGAGTGCAGGCTGACTCAGCTGACAGAGCAGGATACTACCCAAAACTCCTACTATTTCTATGATTCCAGACTTCCTATGTCAGGAACGTTTATTTATGGCCACAAACTTCCCCCTAGAGCTCAGTGGGTGCATCAGCTCTGCCACCTCCCCACCACAGCCACACAGAGCCAGAATCACTGCACACCTTATATACAGGCAAGCCCAGGGAAAAACAGTGGGAGACAGTATTTCACCCTGTTTCTCTGACTTCCCCATAGAGCTTTCACCAGGAAAAGCAAATTGTCTTTTCAGATCCCAGCCCCCTTTTCCCTTTGCTGCTCTCAGGGTCAAGAGAGTGCAGTTTACTGGAAAATTATTAACCACTCACAGTGCATATAACACACTACCATCCCAAGCTGCCAAACTCAGACCCAATGAGTTTGAGCTATAATCAAAGGAGGAACCTCTGGAATGTCCTTGCTCTCACCAGATCCTTAACATTCTCCTGGTGAAGTCTTTCATATTTTTGTGTAATGGTAAACGCATAAGAGAAAACAGAACATATACTCAAAATTTATATCCCATAGCATATGGCAAATTGGATCAAGAGCTTAGTAAAGTGAATAAATTACATAGATTGGGATGCTTCTGATTTTAATACCAACTTTGTCTTTGGGCATCTGCTCTCTTTGAAAGCTGCACAACTTTTGCTGATAATGGCCTCCCCTCCTCCTGCTTAGCACAGTGTGTGATTCCTTGTCTAACTGATTGGATGTTTGATAATTTTTTCAACATTACTTATTCAGCCATTATTGATTTTCAATTTCATCTAATTGCGTGACACTCAATCTGCAGGTAAGAAGATTTATATTCTGTAAGATGAAGTCAAAATAGTACTGTTGAAAGTCCAGCAAGAGTAAGAAAACCCACTTCCGTAAGTCTTACATGCGCTTGTAAGTATGTAATACTTTCACTGCCCCAAGTAAAGCCAACCAGCTCACAAAGGTTCTCAGAAAGACATCCTAGCATTAGATCTCACACCTGGATTTACAGTCAAAACAACACTGGTTCTACCTAGGACAATCTACTGAAATCCATCCAGGAGTTGGAAGCCATTTGCTGTGCTGATTTTTTTCATTTTTATACCTTAGTAGCAATGACAGGATAACCTTCATCACTATTTCAATTTTATTTTAAACAAGTTCTCCTTCATATTTTTCTTTGACTTCATTACATGATAGAACTTGGCCTTCTTAAAGAAGTTCATTGCAAAGCAGTTTCTAATCTCTTCTTCAGGGTTGGAATACAGATTTCTGAGGATATAAATCAATGTGGAATGAAACAAATCTTCTCTACAGACCAGGGTGCCCAAGATGAACTGAATGGTCAGTTTAACCACGAAGGCAACTCTAACTTAGCTGTAAAGCTATGTTGTATCCTGCTTTGATGAAATGCTTGCATTGCACACAGTACATCACTTGAAATGCCCACACAGTAAGAACAGGAGCAGCAATGGTCTTATCAGTTCAAAAGTATCTGATGAAGGGAATCACAGTCTTTTGACAAAGTTATGATAAAAATTAATAATGAACACCTACTGAAACCAAGACAGAGAACATTATATAGAGTAGATGGTGAATGACACTCTATATTTGTACACACACAGAGCTGAGATGTTGCTTTTCAAATAGTTAATGAATAATTAATAGTGTGCTTGATGAAATGAATTTGCTTATTTTCATAATTTCCATACTGTCAAATCCTTTGCACCTACATCAAAAAAAAGGGACAGAAGAAGAAGAAAATGGCAATTTGTTTGAAAGCCTGCTTCATTAATATTCAAGATCATCCATTTTAAAGCAGCCATTTACAACTCAAACAGTCAGTGTGTGCCATTTTGCATACCAACAATATTTTAATATGAAAAACATCAAATTTCAATTACAAGCACATGAAGCCAAAATCAGCTCTCAAGCAAAAGTAGGAGAGATGAACAAGAATGTTCTAAATTCTTAGTGTAGGACTTGATAGAACTTTTGAGCTTTCTCCTTGCTTGAAGGAAATTATTCCTTTGTCCCACAGGCCAGCATGTATTTGGTTTACTTAAATGGATCTGATTCTTTTCCGCTTTACACTGTTTTCATATCAAGTGAAAGGAATTAAACTACCAGAAAATGAGCTCAGCAGCCTGGCAAATGCTTTTGCTCATGTTCTCCCACATACTCTTCACAGATTTTACCCTACCTACTTTAGCAATAAAATGAGGTTACTTAAAAATATTTATAACATCTTTTTCTATAAAATCCTAACATTAAATATTGGACACAAACACACAGATAAAATTTTCTTGTAGGTAGACATTCAGGCGTAAGTGTCCTCAATTCAGAGTGAAACTTGTGTATTTTTTTCGTGTACAGACTTAAAACTGTAGGTAGAAGAAAAACCTGATTCTCACTCTTGGGAGCTATTCATTATGCAGAAACTTTAGTGATGATGCTCCTGATGAAAATAAAGCCAGCTTGGTTTTCATCAAGCTCTGCGCGGAACCAGGACAAGGACGGTGCCCTCAGCAGCTCCTTATCTGCTGTGTGATAGGTGCAGGGCAGCTGCTGTAGGAAAGGAAACCTGCAGTGGCAGCCTCAAACCTTACTCCTCCAAACATCTCCCAGTACACATTATGGCTAGGTGCTCAGACTGCTCTCTCCCCCACCCTCTCCTCCTGCTAGTCTCCACTTTTGTCCCTTGGGCACCTCTAAGGAAAAGACTACAGTGAAAGCCACTCCAAAATGCTCATTTCAGCATCTGCAGGGCCTTAGCTTGGTGTCATTGCCATAGCTGTGGTCTGGTTGCTTTGCCAACCTGTAGAAAAGCTGACAAATGCTATCAATACATCATTTCAGCAGATAAGCTCCTGAGCATATCCTGTCTCTCAATCTGGCCACAGAAATACCCATCACAAGAGCTTTGGAGAAATATTGTTAATTAGTAAACAAAGAATCACTACAATAGGCTAAGCCTAAGTACTGGTAGTTCTTCATTTAGTTCAACCTGTTTTCCAGCACTGATAGCATTTGTTAGTGAACCAGTAAAGGCAGAGAAACATTCTTAGATAGAGGAATAAGGCCAAAGATCTCTTTAAATTCAGGTAAGAAAACACACAGCTTTGCACATTGTAAATAGAAGCGAGCTTTCCCTCCCAGCGAGGTTCTGCCAAAGTTCGGTAGGAGTTCCAAGTCAGAGTCTCCCCTGAAACTAGAAAAAAAAAAAACTATTTTAAACAATTTCAAACTGTCTATAGTCATCTATATTTCAACTGCATAACGAAAAAGCCCCTGGGGCTCAAGCATGTTTACTGAAGACATTAAGCTGAAGTTTCTTCATTCAGAACTCCTGGATTCAGCCTGACTGCCCATGTTGAAAGTGCTGTCAAAGCACCACAGACAGGATCAAAAAAACAAAAAACAAAAAACAAAAAAAAAAAAAAAAACCACAAAAAAAAAAACAAACACCCCCCCACAGAACGACAAACAGTCATCCAATCTACCTGGGGACATAGGGAAACTTCTTTCCATGTGGGTTTCACACAAAATGCACATGGCAGCAGCACTATTACAGTACTACAATTACAAATAATTCATGTGCTGCAGTGATCCGTAAGCTTGCTGATTATCAGCTGACTTTCCATCCAGTCTATGCCAGTACTAGAGTAAATTGAAATCAGAATGAGCATAGTAACTTATTAATTCTAGTGGCAAACCAGCCATAGTTGGGGAGAAGCACGGTGCTTCAGTTTCCAGCTTTGTCCACTTTTCCCTGCTCAGGAAAATTGCTTTAATACATGCATACAAGGGAATTAGGCAGAGCAATCCACTACACAGTGTGAAACACATCAGCTTCCCAGCTGAGGCTTCAGGAGACTGACTCAGTGCATGCACAGCACATTCACACCCACAACCAGGTAGGACAAGGCTGCAGCCACACGAATCTGAACCATCAGGAGTTCTGGATACAGTAGTAAGTTTAATGCCTAAAGTGTTTACAGAATAGGACGGATTAAAACACGCACTCTGTTGGTAGAGGGCAAAAGGAATCTCAGCAGCCTTTGTGGCACAAAGGTGTAGCTGGGATTTGTGTTTATGTACATACCAGCAGCTCCTGAAAGGTTTGGTGTGGACAAGAGGCTTTGTAATACTGATGATGCACAAAAGAATTGACTCACACAGCGTTTACAGACCAGGACCAGCAGGAGCAGAAATGCTAGCAGGTAGATCAAAGGGTTACTAGGAGAAAAACAAACAAACAAACAAAAACCCCAAAACATTATAAAGTACCTTCTAACCCTTCACTGCTGGCAGGAGGGAGATATCTGGATATCACAACAAAGGACTCTGCTGTAGATGCTCAGCAAAGCCACCCACAGAGGCCACCGAACTGAGCAAACTGACAAGCTGGAAGAGCAAAAGGGCAAAACCGTGCAGATCTGAGCACAAAGACCAGGCACCCAGCTGGGAAGGCTGAGAGATCAAAGGTGCAATTAAAAGTCTGCAGACAGGAATAGAAATATTGACCAGCAGAGTTACACAGCTTCAAATATAGAAGCAGCAGGTAACTCCACAGAGGGTGGGACATGCATTAAGGTCAACCCAGGCAGGATTTCAATCAAGAGGAGCAAGGTAACACCTGGTCAGAGGTTGAGAGGGCATGACAATCAATCTCTGAATGCTGCAGAGGACCTAAGGTGCTGAAAGAGGAAAATTCTGGTCCAAACTGGACAAATATAGCTGAGCAGACTAACAGGTACTTTAGCCATTCTGCATCCATAGACTTGGCAAACCCTGGGTAAATATTTTTGTTAGCTCAACACCTGATTGCTATTTACTACTTCAGATAGAGACCAGAATATTATGAGAATTGTAAAGACAGTTTCATTCACTCAGCAAGTACTGCTGACCTGGAGAACACATGGCCATCACTTGCATACCTCAACCTGGTGTGGATTAGCTCTCATTCCATTAAAAAACGAGCTGCCAACTGATTTTTGTTACCATTAGCAGAACTCACATTTTATTAAAATCTCTCCCAGAGAAGTTATTTAGTCCTATTTTAGCAATACTCAGTGCCCTGATTGTTTTCCTCCTATGATGCCTCTTTCATGGATACAAATGAATTTTCCTTTCCATCTAATGTGGATTTACCTGACTGTGGTTTCAGCTCCCTTTCCACACTCAGCTACAAACATTGTGTATCTCTGCACTAGCTGTCAGAACTTTTTAACACCCAGTATTTTATCCCCACGAATGCCTTTTAATCAAGCTACTTTTCAATCCCTTTTTATACACTAAGTGGATTGAATTCATGTTTTTTACTTGAAGACACATTCTGAAACCTCTGAAGCACTTTATGATTTTTTTTCCCAAACCCTAGAATTTTGCAACTTCCATTTTAAAAGTCTCCAGGACTATCTGCAACAGATGTGTGACTCTTGTTCCCCACATTTCTGCTCATTATTGCCCAGAGTGCCACGTGTTCCTGTTGCTCTGGGGTACCACACTTCTCTTGATTGTCCAGGATATTCCCCTTTCAAGAGTCCCCACTGGATTTTTTTTCCCCCCCTCCCAGGATTTACATTCCATTCAACATCTCTCACAGCCCAAGTCTTGGACTGCACTGCATGTGACAAAAATCAGGCTTTATTTAGCACAACTCACCTGTCACACCCAAACAATATCAATTAGAGTTAAGTCACTTCGTGATCATTGAATAAACATCAATTGTCAGGTCCTGGAACACATCCCACAGAACTCTGGACCAAGCAAATGATGTCCTATTGGCAGCTGCCTTTGAGATTTCTCAGTTTTCCCATTCCTATCTACACGCTTTATAATCAAAACACAGTGGATTTCTAAATCAACTATCTTTAAACAGTTCGAGGAAGTTAGATTAATGCAATTAAATCCAAACTTATACTCTCAGGAGAAAGCTCTAGGCTTGCCTAGGGTATTTTCCAACAAACATGTAGATGGACTTTAATTAATCCTTCTACTTTTAGAACTGATATTTCCCAAGAGCTTTTAGGTTTTATGTATCCTCGTTAAAAGTTACACACATATAAAAAATTCTGCTTACAACTGTTCCTTTCCTAGAAGCAAAAATCATTGCTTGTACCACCCACCACTCCAGGACTCTTCCCTTTTACTTCTATTTTCCCTTCCACATCCTCCCTTCAATATTTTTAACAGGTTTGTTTAACCTTCAATTTGCATTTATCAGCCTGAATCTAATTGCTGTACCTAAGAACATTCAAACTATTGGTAGTTTCAATAACAAAATCTGAGATTAGACCTACAAAAGCAGATTTTTCTGGAAGAACAGAAATGTCCTTTTTCAGCAAAGTTCACTTACAACAGTTTCTTCTTTGGTCATGCAAGCCCTTTCTAAAGGTATCATTCTCCACAGGCTGAAGCATGAGGAGCTTTTCTTGCTGCATGAGTTACTTCCCTACACCAGCATAAAAACCTCTGATGTTACTCAGGGTGTTCCTTATAATTGTTGGGAGATGCATATCTGCATGAATAACACACATATTGGGTTGGTAACAGAACCAAAATACATATCAGAAGTTCATTTGACTCATGCAAAAAGTAGAATGTTAAGGCTTTTTAAAGGAATACAAACGTAAATTCCCCTTTCCAATCAACCTCTGAAGGATTTTTGAGGATCAGAAGTTTAAGAACAGCCTAATTGCAAATACCTGTTTCAAAGGTTTAACAGCCAACATTCCTGAAAATTTTTCTGCCACTTACAGAATACTGGATTATGTCTGAAAAAGATGCAACACAAATTTAAGAGATCTGTCTCCACAAAAAATTCAGCAAATTTCTTCTATAGGAAAAAAAAAAAAAAATCTCCCAGTCCTAATTGCACAGATCTGCTGGAGTCCCTGGTTTTAAATTCCAGTGCAGAGTTAAAAGCTGAAACAGCAGTGTGGGCTCCCAGGAGCTGTGAGCTCCGACCTTGGGCACGTGTCCTGCTGGGGACAGGTGGGAAGAAGTGATGGAACCCTTCTCCAGCAGCAGCAGCAGGCATGCAGCCGGCCTGCAAGTTCCCAGTCTTCCTGAACTTCCATAAAACAAGACAAAGCTGAACCCGTGCCAGATCAGACTGTGTGCGCAGGGCGTTAAAATCATTTCCAGGCACAGGGACGTTCAATGAAACTCTGCCTGTGCCACCACATCACAAAGCTCCTCGAAACTGCACAGCTTCACCCAATCCCACACAGAGCTGGTTATCAGCAGAGTCTTCGCTGGTACCCTGTTTCAGTCCATGCAATTTTAATTTTGGATGTTTGGATTTTTCTAAGGTGTCTGTTAAGAAAAGTGCTTAGGACAACAATTACCTTTCAAAGCACATTTAACCAGAGAGGGGAGCTGCATTTACATCCTGCCCATATTCTGTAAAGAATTAAGTACCCAGTGGTGAAAGGAACAAGTGTCATGAACAGAGAAATACATTTTTTACAAATGGAAGGAACTATGAAAATGCACTACTTTAGGTCTCCCTGAAATACAGCCCAGGGATAAGACCTGAAACTCTGCCTCCTTCTGCAGTTTCAGCATTAATGCACCAAAACTGCCAACGAAATGGTCTTGATACTTTTTACATCCTAAGTATACTTTTATTTATAAATAAAATTAATTATAACACATAAAATTTAAGAGATGTGGTTCATTACACAGGAGTATAGTTAAATCTGACTGGGCTCCTATAAGCTTCATAGAAGCCAAGATAAAATCTTCTTGGAATAAAAATAAATAATATAAAATAAATGGCTGAGCAAATTAGACTTCCTGGTGCTTTATCTAATTAATGCACCTCTCAACTCAAATTTGATAGCTTTTTAATCACCAGTTAATCTTATCCATACAATTAGGGGATTTTTCAGTGGGGTCCTTGGGTACGTGGTGTTAAGGGGTTATTGTTTGGCTTCTTTTTAAAACAAAGTCTGGCTTTACCTTCATAGGCATAATACTGGAACCAATAACAAATATACCCTCCCTGCTTAAAGGTATTACTGTCTAAGAACAGCCAGATCAGACTGCATTTCTAATGCTTTGTCCCTGGTATAAAAGAATAGCATAGAAACCTTCCAGATTAGCTATTGACCAAATTTGCTGTAATGCAGAGGACTCTTAAGAAAGGCTACATTGGGATGAATTACAGAACATCATTGTTGGGTATTACGTAAGAAATTGTAAAAGCAAGGAACATTTTTCACTTACTTCCAATATTTAAGCCAGAGATTTAAAATAGTATATTTAAAATGACCAAAATTTAATCTTAAGGACAAAAAAGCCACAAAGCTGATTATGGTCATCTACCTCTAAACACTTGAATTCCAAAATGCTGGTCTGTTGGATTGATATCTTGCCAATATAAATCACAGTATTATTTTTGGTTATTTATGAACAAAGGGGGACTGCAAAGCTAGTACTTTTATCAGCCTTCATAATTATGAACTAAATGAACTAAATTCATTTTTAAGCTTCTCACTCTTGCAAGGAAATTGTATTTTGCCACCAGAAATATAATTCACAATGTTGTCTTCCAAATCAACTGCCACCGTGTTTGGTTTACAACACTTCAATCAAAAGCTAAAAAACATAACTTCAAAACTGAATGTAATAAGTAGTATAAACTAAATAGTATAGCGAGTTTTCTTGGTCATCCAAGAAATTTTCTCAGTGTGAATTCCCCAGTATTTACACAACCATATATCCTGCAAGTACAGTTTATACCTCCCTTACAGTATACAGCCATATCTGTCAAAGTCAATCAAACAGAATAATACTTCTCGAGTTTTCCTAACAGCACAACCACAAATCACAAATTCTGCAGACAAATCTATTAAACAGTTTATGCTGCTCTCAAGGAGCTCCCTGTACAATCACCTCTGTCCCACTTGGCTGCAGGTACAGAAGTAAAGCATATTAACTGCTATGGGTAGAGAACATTTATTGGGTAACCCAAACATCATGTTTTTGGGTTACCCAATAAATAAATAAAAATAAAACCCAAAGATATCATGTGGGTTTTTTTCATTTAGAGAAAATAAAAGTATTAAATTGGTTTTCCACAAAAGAAAAAAAATAATAAATAAACATAAATAAATGGGAAAACAACGTAATTGCTTGATGCATTTAAGTGCCATTGAATTGTGCCATTTGATGGCTGAATACCTTCTGAGGTGACACTGCACAGACAGCACAGCTGTCTCCTGGCTACATTGCACATCCTGCTCCTCTAAGCCAGCTGCAAGGTGCCACAGGAATCCTGAGCATCTGACACTTCTTGATTGTCTGTCTCAATCCAGACTGCATCCAGGGCAAGTCTTGGATTCTAGACTCAGGGAGAGCAGCAGGGTGAGGTGCAAGGGCAGTATTCAGATTTCAAGTTCTTTAATCTCAATCCAGGACAGTCATGAGGCAGCCCTAGAGGGCTAGGCATTATTTATTCCAAACATCTCCTGGCAAGAGACACTCACAGCCTTTTAAGCATAATTAATAAATAAATAAATAAATAAATAAGGCACAATTTAATCTGACCTGAAGATTTCTCCTAGTGTTAAAAACTTAAAAGTTGGGAAGCTGGGGAACTTCACTACAGGTGCATTTATCCTAGCAGTATCTCTGATATCTTACAATTCACCTCTAGAAGGGCTAGAGTTATTCTATATATATAAGCACTTGCCAGTAAGACCTGACATCAAAATTAAAATGCAGTTGTGTAAGTGTAAACAACATCTCAAAGTCAAAAAACAGAGGGGGTAAGATGTTCAAGAACTACACAAAAAGGCAAGGACAGCTTAAATATGGAGAGACTGACATCGAAAAATCACTAACTGCATTCCTACTTTACCTTAGGAGGCATTTTGACAGGATTATGTAAAATAATCAACTTTTCCTGGGAAACCGTCCCAGCAGATTACAGCAATATGCTCCATCTCATCTCACCATCTTTTCTGGGCATTTATATGCCAATCTCCAGAAACCCATGAGGTGGCAGCAAGACAGATGCAGATATTTCATATATTTTCATAAATTTATTGTAGGCAAAGATTAAGCCAATCATGTACAGTCACCGAAGTATGACACTGTAGAGTCCGCATCCATGGCTGCCATTTAGATATACAGTATTTCCATTTAAATAAAACATCCACAAAACCTTAGGTGCCCCTGCCTACAACAGGGTTTTGAAACGTTCTCTGAGCATCACCATCCAACCCAGATCTCTCTAGAATTCTTCAGCTGTCCCACATTTCAAGCCCAGTCATTCAGACAGGTCTCACATACTCCCTCTCAATTCTCTTCCCCCCACTCAGACCCTCAGAGCCTCTGACACCTGCCACATCTCTGGAGTCACTGCCAGACCCAGACACAATGAGGCTGAAATGCAGATTAGAGAAGCTGAGTTCCCTTAAGAGGAAGGGTAACGAGAACAGCCGGGTTCTGCTGGATTATGTTTCCCTGCAACAGGAAAAAGTTTCACCCAGGCAGTTTCAATTGCTGATCCAGCAACACCAATAACTTTAATCAGACCTCATATCCTCAGGGACTGCACAAAATGGCATGGTGCAAGGATGAGGGACAAAAGCCCAAGAAGAACAGTGTGTGCATGGGCAGGGTATATGCATAGTGTGCACCATGTCATAGCACAGGTTATAAAACCTGATCCTCTCAGATAACACCTATGATAACCTATTCCCAGAAGAGCTTCATGAAATTATGCAGGGCAGAGCTCTTAATCAGCATTAGGGACAAAACGCTACAAAACTGATGCTTGAATTATGCACACTGAAATCAATGAATGTCACCTGCACCTCAGCCATAAAGATCCTGGAAAAGGAGAAGAATTATTTGGTGTGCATTCAGCATGATTCAGCCAGGCTCAAACAGAAATATCTTCACTCTGAAACTCTCATAAATGAGATTTACCATCAGGCCCCTCCACATATAAAAGATTCCACCAGTCCCTTTGCAGCAGTTGTCTCACTAGAATTATGCAGAATTCTGTAATATCTCTGCTGAAGAGGAATAGTATTTGTGTTCGTACTCTGCAATATTTCATTTGTCATAAAAATCAATAGAAATTTTCAAAAAGGGCATTTTGTGCTCTCAGTGTGCTAATATGACATTCACCAGGCCAAATTAATTCTCCAAGCAACAGCTGGCTTCCTTGGAGTTTTGATTCAAAACAAGAGCCCGGTCTATTTGTCTCCTCCCCCACCACCTGCAACAAGGGAGATTCCACCCTTGGTGATGTGCAGTAGACAGCAAAGTTGTTATGACATCTCCACTTTAGATTTGCCATCTCTGTTTCAGTTAGTCACTCTCAGCCCGAGTAGGAGACACAGATTTGTCTCCTGTGATTCACTCCCCACCATTCTCTCCTTGCACTGCATCTCCCAGTTCCAGGTGGGGGTTTCACACGCTTGGGCTGTTATGTCTACAATCCCATGCAATTTCTGCACTGAAAACTCCATCCTGGACAAAACCTCAGCCATCCCCAGGGGTTTCCAGGAGCCCCATCCATTGATGGGATCTAAGAGCAGGAAAAGGACCTTTGATTTGGTGAACACAAACAATTAAGAGAATGGGTTTATCACAAACCAAATGGCCTCAGATCTTCAGGAGAAACTTACTGGCTTCAGAGCCCTGGCCTTCTGCCAGCAGGCTTTGGCAAGTGAAAAACCCTAACTCTGAAGATCTGTAGGTTTCCAAGAGAAACAGCAACACTATATCAGATCTGAAAACAAGTATCTTTCAAAAGGCTCAGAGGATGCAGTGACAAGTTAGTGATCACTTGCAGGGCTCTGCCAAGTGATTTCTCAATAAAAACACAATAGAGAGCACAGGTGACCCCTGAACCAACACCTACAAAAGCCTTTTAGATCTCCTCTCCAAACCACTCTTCCCCTTTCATGGGGCCATGTCCCATCCCCATGTCTCAGCACTCGGAGGGTGCCCACTCCCAGCTGGGTCTCTGGCTGGTCACCAAGCCACTTCCAGGCTTCCAGGCTCCCCCCAGGACCAGCTCCCTGCCTGTCCAGCAGAGTTCAGCAGTTGGCTTTCCTCAGGTCCAAAAGCACAAAGAGTGGGCAGCTCTTCCATAGCCAGCCCTGGGCCCCTCTGTCTGCAGCCACCAGCAGGTCTAGAACCAGGAGCTGGCAGGGACCCCAGCAATCCCTTTCAACTCCAGTGCCCTGTAGTGCAGCTCAAGAGAAAATAAATCCACAAAACCAGCAAACATCCCGAGCAGCAACATTTGCTGCAAATCATCCCTGCTCTATTTTCCATCCTCACACGGACCAGGCCTTCTCTTGGCATTCTCCTTCCTACACACCAAAACCCATGAGCGCTGCCTTAGAGGATAAATTACTTGAGATACAGACAGACCTGAACTGAGGATCAGAGGGCATCCTCTACCAGGGGACAGTGCAAAAGCCTCAGCTAGGTGCCCCCAGAGCAGGTTCCTTGGGCGGCCAGAGAGAATAACTTCCTGCATGCAGTCTGTCCTCAGCCACCAGAGCAGTGCTGGAGCACCAGGGACACCAGCTCCTGCCAGCCAGGCAGCAAGGCAGAGGGAACATCCCCGAAATCAGAGCTCAAGGACCAAGAACAGCTTGTTCCATCCTTCCAAAAGGCAAAACCCTTGTGTCACACCCTCCTGGTGCCTTCCTGTTGATCGTGGTTTACTGAAAAAGCACAAGGACTTTGATCATGCTACATCATTGTTAGGAAAAGTGAAGGGCTTTGGTTTAGTGTTGAAAAGCTTTTAGAGACTAAATATACAATTAATCTAAACAGTATCTGCTCCATCAGACAGTTCTGAACAGGTTAATGCCAGCCTGTCACACTTCTCAATGAGCAGCATCCTTATCTTGCCCATATGATTCAACTATTGTACATAAAAAGCAGTGAGGAAAAACCTTGGAAGACAGAAGGATGTTAAAATAAAATGGAATTAAAATGCATTCCAGTCAAGACAGTAAGTGCTCAAAAAATGACACACTACTCCACAGCAAAGCTGTACAAGCAAATTGATTATTTTGGTTCACTGACAGAACAAAAAAGACGCAGCTTTTACCAAGAGCAGAGGGTTACTTTACCCTTCTGAAAACGAAGGTAGACACAACCCCACTGCCCATTCACAGGTGTATGTTACTGTGTCACACAGCTGCAGGAGCTCATGTAGGAACACAAGCAACTCACATACAATTTACTGCACCAGTGGATACATATTGAGGACAAAGTGCATCCATGCTTTTCAGGGCTTCTGAAGAGACCTAGGGCTTGGAAAAACATTTTTCTTTAAAATGTCTTTATTTAGCGTAAAGAAAATTCTGTTGTCAGATTGGGGGNAGTTCAGATGTCAAAGCTAATCTGTTATCCTAAATTTTAAATGTGACATTTTGGAAATTACTAACATCAGACAGACATTACTTAATTTCCACATCAGTTTGGAGGTTTTCTCTTCCAGAACTTTGCAAGTGTATGGCAGAACAGCTATTTCACACAGAACCCACCCTGCATCCTTCCAAAGATACTATAAATAAAACACTCCAAGAAATTTCTACTCCAGTGATTCTTTGCTGTCACAATTTGCCTGCAGTGTTATTAAAAAAACAAATAATCTATCACACAACAAAACCTAGGTGGAGCTTATGTGTTCAATCAGCACTCCTACCTCACAGGAACAAACTCTATTTTCAATAACATTAATTACCATTCTTAACAGTTCTCTTCTACATTCACAGCTCCCATTTTAAGCCATTGTGTAAACTTCTGTCAGGGTAAGCCCTGTTTGAGACAGATTAACGCAATAAAAGTATTTTAAGTTGGTTGGTTTATGATTTATGGAGGATCAAAGCATTGCTGGCAGTCAATAAGTGCCTGCTATTTAGGAAGAAATATCATTATTTGGTATAAAAACGGTGAATAGTCCATGTTCATACATTGGTTTGGGACTCTTCCTCCTCAGTAAAATGCTCAGATTTTTTTGGTGGGGGTGTTACTGCCTTGCATCTGACCTCCTGCCTCATACAGCAGCAACACATCTCACCCTGGCACTAGTGACTGGCACTGAGAGAGCACCTGACCCCACTTCTGCTAAAAGTATTGCTGCTGATTCCAAGGCAGCCTGGGGCTCGTGTATCCTCTGTTATCAGGGGAAACTTGCATGTGAATTTCTAGAATACATCTGTTTTAGAGCTCCAACCCTGGTCTTCAGCACACAGGCTCAATATTGAGCCCCCCCTCCCAAAATGGGAGAGCTGAGACTGCTGTGACAGGAACCCAGGATTTGGGGGAGTAGCCAGGTTTCAGCTCAGGTCTGTCCCTGACTGCCACAGTGCTCTCTGCTGCCAAACAGAGGAAAGACTTAATGGGTAGACAAAAAAAAAAAAAATTAAATAAAAGCCGTGATCTAAGAATTTTATATGTTTTTCCCCACTGAAGCATCCAAATTGTTCTTTTTCTTCACTCCAATTTCACACAAATCCAGTGCAATCAGGAATTTCAGGAGATAGAACAACTAAATCTTGCCCCCACAAAGGGACTGGGTGGCCAAATGGGGTAAGATCAATCCTGCCCCCATTGTCCAGTAAACACCATGAGCCTTTTGAGGAGCCAGGAAACTTTTTTACTCCCAGCTCTACCAATGAGTATACTAAAAAGAAATCATGCCCCCTTTTTACTTGATAATCCCGTGTGTTGAGACTGACACTAAAATGATCAATTAATTACGAAGATCTTATCTCTCCCTGGCTTCACACACAGAATAGCTACTAATGACTTCTTTTAATTCTCATAAGAGATTGAACTGGGAACAGTGATTAGTTAATCCATACCTTTTAAAGTCCCCCATAAAGACTACAGTGCAATCCATAGGGACTATCTGTATGCTGAGAGAAGAGTTTCACATGTAAATGCACTAAAGATGAGAAAAGAGAATATTAATGCTTATTTTACAAGTGTCAAGCTATTTTTCTAGCTTTTAGAACAAAGAAAAAATTGGTAGATCTGAAGACTGAGCCAACCTGGTCTATTTATTTAATAGGAAGAACACCCTTTTGGTATCAAACTTGTGCACAGAAACAACTTTGTCATCACCACATACTTACCAATGGAGGTTTTTTGGCAAAAGTAGCCTACTAGCTCCAGAAAACTACCCAGCTGAAACATCCTCCCCATCATGGCAATCAACTAAAAGGGTAACTAAGCAGAATTGCAAGCCAACAGCAAAGCTCTCTTTTCACACAGTCCCATGTCTAGAGACACTGAGCACATTTTGTTTTGCTCCCTTTTACACCATCCCATAGGCAGCAGCAGGCAATGGATTCATGGGTGCACAGTAAGGAAAGGCTGTGTTATATTCCTCATCAGTGTATCATCTCTTTTGCTTTTTTGCCAGACTTAGGTGCCTTACTCCATTTTGTGGTCAATGTAATTGCCAGCTGAAGACAGCAAAAGGCTGCAATTTTTAATAAAAAAAAAACCAAAAACACAGATGTTAGGTATTGAGGTACACTTTTAACTCAGTAATTCAGTAGATTAGCAAGGGTCTTATTCTCATTTCCATACGTGTTCTTTGTAATGTGTTCCAAGTACAGTAATACAAACCACTTAATATTTCTAAATTAAGTAAAACAAGCCTCTTGTGGCTAGATATATTTTTTCTAAAGTATTGTAGATTATTAGGCTAATTTCATTTAGATTACTATCCACTGCTTGACACCCTTAATATTTTCCATTGATAAGCCAACACTTTGTGTATCAGCCAAGGAGTTCCTCCCATCAGTGTTTTGCCAGGAGCCCCCTGCACTACAGAAATCAACTCATTTAACTCTTCTGCTGCATGCTCTACAGTACTTGTGATAATAAACATTTGCCACTAAAAAGGTGACTGGGGAAATCACACCTTATTAGCAAAGCAAGCTTCTTGCTCTGCACTCAAAAAAGCATCATGCCTAATTATGAATTTTACAGGAACCGTGTGATACAGTAATTGGGATGAATTAGAAGTGCCTTCAGCAAGATCCATTTAAAGAAAATTAAGAGAGTCAAAAGGAATATTCATTATATTTAGCCATTAGTAAATATTTTCAACTAATACAGTAATGGGAAAAAAAAACAATTCCTAGAAGAAACATCTCTTTGTTTCCTCTAATTATTGAAAATCAAAATATGTTTGGTAGAACGCAATTATTTGTTTGCACTGGTAAACTTTGCAGCTATGTAGGGTTAGATTTTTCCCCAGTTAATGAAACATTGCTTCAGGAACCAAACTTCTTGCTCATTTCTTTTCTCCACTCCTATTCACTCCATA